>BSBK01002988.1:737500-747500 GCA_027943335.1 Chamaecyparis obtusa
ATGACCATTTGTCAAATTTTTCACAACAATTTGTCAACCTTTTGACACATCTGTCCGTCGGTGTTTTTGCATTGGAAATGGTGACAAAAGTGATAACTATTGGTATTCTGACATCACTACCCATCGGAATAGGCCACATAAATCATAATTTTACTATGGGACCGATCTGTCGAAAAAATGCTTGTTAGTATGTTTCATCGGTCGAAAAGGTGACATATATTCAGTAGATGTCTGACAAAACTATCTGTAGGAGGTATAGCAGTCCCGTCGGACCAATCTATCAGATTGGGGTTCTGTTGATGGTTACCTATCAGATATCTGACATGAGGAAATTAAGTACCGACATGAGAATCTATCGGACAAATAGCTCTTTTGTCGAAAATGGATTGCAACCTGTCAAAAAACTGACAGATTAGCATAGTAAAAATAACAAAGCTCAAGAGACCATCATAGTTGGTCTCCATCTTTGGTCCATATACTGACAAAACATTTTACATTTTGTTAGCTCATCAAATGAGGAGATTTGAAAGAATTTAATAGAATATTTTTATGATAACGTATATTATTTAAGTTAATGTTGCATGAATTTATCGACTCCACGCACTTGTATACTACAAGTTCATCCATAAAGAAGCATGTCCTCCCAAGGACAGAGAGGGGATGCTTCTTTATGGCTGTGCTCGATGTATATAAATGCACAAAGTAGATAAATTCATTCACTGTCAAACTAAAATAATATACGTTATACATGAAAATATCATCCATTAAATTCTTTCAAATCACCGCATTTGATGAGCTAATGAACTATAAAATGTTTTGTCAGTATATGGACCGATAACGAATACCAACTATGATGGTCTCTTGAGCTCTGCTATCTTTAGTCCCTAGCTACTAGGTAAGGGTTGGAAGACTTATACCTACCGATCGTTGAGAATAATCACCACCTTGCCTTTATGTACATTGCACAGTACCCAATATAAGAGGAGGTAGAAAATATGAATGGATAAAAGAAATGAAAGATACAATAAAATTATCTTGTTGTTTACCTTCTCATAATTGATCCTAGTCTCGCAAAAGTAATTTTATACGATCACTAGCACATTTCGTGCATGGATGAGAAATAGTATCCAAAGTTTCTAGATTCTGAGAAGAGGTATGAGTGGAGGCCAAAAAAAGGATATTTGTGAAGGTTTTATAGACATAGTACTGAATCATCATCTCTACACTGGTACTCAATATGGAAACCCTCTCTAGAAAATCTCCACAAAAATCCCTTCTGGCCTCCACTGCATATATGTCTTCTCAGTATCTAAAAAATCTCCATCATTGATTCCCATCATTTTTCACCATCTCCGTGGACTGAGACCTTAAATTATTGAGCTTCTCTTTGTTTTGAGAATAGTTTAACATTCTCTACTTAACAGGGCCAACCACGTGAAGGTGGAAGCTCATCTGGCCCCTCCTAGGAGCCTCTTATGACCCTTTATGACATTTTAAGACCTCTAAGATGTGTATTCTTAGGGGTCATAAAGGGTTGTAAAGGGTCATAAGGGGTCCTGGGACACAAAAAAATGAGAAACATAAATGTAGGCATCATGGTCACAAGTTTTTGGAGACAACATAATTGAGTGGTATACCCAGACGATGAAAAGCAACCACTACTCCTCTGGAACCAGAGGAGTAGTAGTTGCTTTGCATCGTCTGGGTATATAACTCAATTATGTTATATACCCAGATGATGGAGAGAAACTAGCTCCTGCACCTCTGATTCCAAGTTGACTACATCTGTTGCTTATGAATACAAGGTCCCCCAACAAATGTATTCAATTTGGAATTGGAGGTGTAGAAGTTTCTCTCCATCGCTTGGGTATACAACTCAATTACGTTGTATCCAAACAATTGTAACCATGATGCTTACAATTATGTTTCTCAGCTATTGGTGAAATCTAGATTTATGTTTCTTAGCTATCATGTTTATGTGCATGTTTTTATGTGTTTGGGAAGACATCTTTCTAGCCTGGGCCTGGATCCTTTGGCAATTAGCTTGATAATAATGCAGATGACAGATGAACAATTAGCTTCCCAAGAAAAATTCCATAAATGAGCTATGTGTACCCCAATTCCTGTGCCCTCTGTGCGTACCCAAATGATATATTTGAAACAACAAGGGTAAGGCTTAAAGAAGTTAATTTTGCATATAGATTTGTATATTTTATCCACAATGACCAAACTTCATAAAACATACAGACCTGTCTAGTGATCATATTGTGCTGAAGGTGGTGCCTAATGCTCTGCAGCACTGCAACAGCTATGTAAAGATAAGTAGGCACCACCTTCAACACAATATGATCACTAGACAGGTCTGTATGTTTTATGAAGTTTGGTCATTGTGGATAAAACATACAAATCTATCTAGTGATGCAAAATTAACTTCTTTACACCTTACCCTTGTTTCAAATATGTCATTTAGATACACGTAGAAGGCACAAGAATTGGGGTACAAATAGTTCATTTACAAGATTTTTCTTAGGAAGCTAATTGCTCAGTTCTCATCTGCTTCATTTATTATCAAGCTAATTGTCAAAAGATCCAATCCCAGGCTAGAAAGATGTCTTCCCATTCTGTTTAAGCCATATTCCTTATTCTTGTCAAACTTCCTTGGTATAGTAGGCATGCTCTTTGCAGTACTCTTCTTCAATTTGTGTTTAATGATAATCATCATCTTCTTCTTCCTAATTGTAACCAGAGCTTCCTTTTCATCAGGATTCAACTCCACTTCCCCCATCTCATCATCCTCATCACCCTCAGCTCCCATCCTAAGTCCTTCTTCCCTCTCTAGTTCTTCAAGCCTCTGCAAGATATCTGGATCAATAAAGTCTGCAACATTGTGTCCATCCATGATCTCAGGAATATCATCTTCTTTCCACTCTTCATTTGCCAAAATATACAACTTCTTCAAGCTTGTAGTCTCTAGTGGTTGCAAATCAATCTTATTACAAACTAAAATAAGAGGCTTATTGGCAAACATAGGTTTTATGCTATGAAACATAGTTGCCTGTTGTGTAATAATATAACCACAAGATCTTGAAACATCAAGGAAAAACAAAACAACTGCCTTCAAATGAGCCAAGGTAATAATATTGAGCATCTCTATGGTGTTCTTGTTCTCCAAGGGGTGGTCCAAAATACAAGGGTATCAATAGGCTAAATAGCTTTCGACTATCACGAAGGCCTAATGGCTCTGCCTTGTAGCCCACAACATAAAGCACAGTGCTCAAAGAAAAGTACATGTGCATATTGTAGAAATGGAAAAGAAACATAGTCATAGAAATATGTTTATTTTTAAATGGAATACACCAAGGAGTACCATCAGAAATATTGACCATTTATAATCATGAATAGTGAATAATCAAATAGCTCTTTTTTTTATCAGCATGTGTAGTTTCTGTGTATATGAAAAATGAATGAAATATCAAGCTGAAATAAAACACTGAACAAAAATTCAAATTCAAGGCCTAATTTATCAAGAGAAACAAACATTAGGACGAAAGAAAAATCATTAAGAATATAGAAAAATCATTAGGACTATAGAAAAATCATTAAGACTAGAAAATCAAGTTTTAGAAAAATCATTGACTATAGAAAAATCATTTAGACTAGAAAATCAAGTTCTAGAAATGGACGGTTCTGATGCTTTTCCATTACAACAATTGAGCATTCATCATTTGGTACTTCTTGGTGTTTTCCATTTAATTTTTTCAACTACCATGTTTATGTGCATGTTCTTTATGTGTTTGGCTTGTCTCCCTCGCAAGGGATACGACGATAGGTAATTGATTTGAAAGCATGATGATTTGACAGTCTTTTTTCAAGATAGGCGTAATCATCCTGCTAACCTTAATTAGCAAAATTTGTGATATATGTCAAGTACTTATAATCAGTATGCCCAACAAATAGAGACTTAGTAGTAAAATCATGTCTTTTGGTTTACTAGTTTACTTATAATCAGTATGTCCTTTGGTTTACTAGTTTAATCTGGTTTAAGAATGGTTTGTTTCATGTTTGAATGAAGCTTGGCTATATTAAGTACAATCTTAAGACTCGTGACTCTTCAAATTCTCTTGTTTCCTTCAGACCTCCAAACATGTGTACTATGAGATTTCCTCCAACAAATGGACTTGTGATGATTTTCACAATAGTGCATGTGTTGGAGGAATACTCAAAGTACTGCTTAGAAAAATCTGAATGTTCATTACCTATGCATATAAGAGTTGATCATAGAAGGCATATGCATAGGTGAAAAACATGCATATTTGACCAAGCAATACTAGGAGCTAGACCCAATAGCAAATAGATTTGTGGTGATTTTCACAATAGTACATGTGTTGCTAGGTAAGCTCCCAATAGCGCTCAGGCAAATATGCATGTTCATCACCTGTGCATATGAAGTGGCTCTAATGGAAGATACAATCAATAAATTCTACATACTCCTTATTTTGTTCTGGGTTGTATTGTCAGACATGGTCTTTCTTGAATGGAATGTCTCATTACTTGTACATTGACTAGAATGTTGGTGGAAGAAGGATGATTTGTTTGCAACCATTTTTTTAACTCTAATTTCTCAACACAAAGGGACATTTATCATAGCCATAGAAACATGATTATTTTAAAATGGAATACACCAAGGAGTACCATAAAAAATATTGACTATTTACAATCATGAATAGTTAACCTTAATCAAATAGCTCATTTTTTTATCATCATGTGTAGTCTCTATGTATATGAAAAATGAATGAAATATCAGGCTGAAATAAAACATTGAACAAAAATTCAAATTCAAGGCCTAATTTATCAAGAGAAACAAACATTAGGACGAAATAAAAATCATTAAGACTATAGAAAAATCATTAGGACTATAGAAAAATCATTAGGACTAGAAAATCAAGTTCTAGAAAAATCATTACGACTATAGAAAAATTATTTAGACTAGAAAATCAAGTTCTAGAAATGGATGGTTCTGATGCTTTGCCATTACAACAATTGAGCATTCATCATTTGGTACTTCTTTGTGTATTCCATTTAAGTTTTTCAACTATCCTATTTATGTGCATGTTCTTTATGTGTTTGGCTTCTCTCCCTCGTAAGGGATATGTCGATAGGTAATTGATTTGAAAGCATAATGATTTGACATTCTTTTTCTAGGATAGGCGTAATCATCCTGCCAACCTTAATTAACAAAATTTGTGATATATGTCAAGTACTTATAATCAGTATGCCCAACAAATAGAGACTTAGTAGTAAAAGCATAAGGTTGCACATCCACATCCACCCTAGTAAGTATTAGAGCCTTTCAAATTGTAAAGAACACAAACTTTGCAAATCAAATTGATATTTCATTAAAACCTATGTTCTTGATCAAGTTATTAAAGATTAAAACATGAAACCATCAAGTTCTTCATCTATGTTCTTCATGGTTTGGGAAGTTGTGATGGAGTTATATGTAACCTTTGGAACTCATTGTACAACAGAATTAAGCTTGGAGTGTACGACAGGAATAGAGATTCAATAAAAATAGAAGTTTAAATCTGCAAGCCCATTGTGTTATGCATTGTTGAAAGGATTCTTTACTTATTGTTTTGGTTTCTAAATTTAAGGATGGAATAGTAAGAAATCTCCAAGCATTCATTTCATCGTTGAATGTATTGTGAGCACTTTAAAATTCTGTTCCTTACATTTTGACTGGTAAAACTAGTGACTGTTCCAAGTAATGTTTTTAATCCTTTGAAGTTTCTCATGATCCTGATGTAAGTTGATTGGATTAAGCAATTTGGGGATCCAATAGGACTTTAGGGGAGTTCAATAAATGTTTTGGAAGACTTAGAGGAACTATTAGCATGACTGTTCCTTCATCTACAGTGAGTTAGACTGAATTTGCTAAGTTTTTCCTTTGTTTTGAAGAGTATTTTGTAATCTATTTCCTTTCCATGGACCCAAAGGCCTAGGACCCATGGAAAGAGGATAATAACAATGTATTATACAAATCTAATGTTCTTGACTTGTAGAGATTTGAGAAAGTAAAGAGAACACTAGTTGGAACATTGTGTTCCTTAAGGGAATTTATAGCTAGGTAGTAGCAGTGAGAGTTTGGACCTAAGGGTGAGGCATTTTTATGATTTGGATAGTCATATATTGGTATAATAATGGTCTAAAAAGTCATGATAAGTGCCTCTCAAACCTCTCCAAACATGTAAGATTGTCTTTAAATACTTTATTGATCTCTTCTAAACAATAACCAAATCAAAACTATATTTTAATAAGTGAATAAGTGAATAAGTCAAACCACTAGTCTCCAAAGCATTCAATAATTGAATATGAATGTTTGAAAACTACTCCCAACAATTCTTAAAAAAAATAAAGTATGTTTAAGAATTGTTGGGACTGGTCCTTTGGCATGTATTAAACAGAATAGAATTTTCAACATATTATTATCATTCTATTTCTTTTAATCTACTGGTGTTGTGCCCTAGCCCATGCTTTACCTCCATTATTTGATTTTATTCACTATTTTGAAATGTTGACTGTGGTTATCAAATGGAAAAAATAGAAAAAATAAATTTAACATGATTTTTTTTACAAAACTGAACCAATGGCATGTTTACAACAAAGAAATAGAATGATAATAATATGCTAAAAATTCTATTCTGTTTAATACACGCCAAAGGGACCAGTTGTGTGAAATTATCAATCACATAGCATTTACTGTTGTATGAGTGGATTGTGCAGGAACAATTAACATTAAACAAGGACCAAACTCCTCAACACATCTTGGAAATGATTGAATTCAATAATAAATGAAACCTAACACCAACACTATTCCTTCCATTCACTTCTACCAAGAATAAAGCATTTAATCCATTCAACATTACATATAATCATTAGACAGTTACATTTGCTGACTGTGTAGAGGAACAATCATGACCAAAATGATCAAAAGTACTTTCACCTTTGCACAAGCTATTCCAAACTTCAAGTAAAATGAGAAATATGCTATATCAAATCATTCATATTTATAGTAACCATTCAAAGGATCATTTTTTCAATGAACCCTCTGACTGTACTCCTACGATAGAGAAAGGAAACCTCAAAATAGAGAAAGGAAACTTAGTAAAACCAATCTATGCCACTGTTTGTGAGGGTACAGTCATGATAAGTGCCTCTCAAACCTCTCCAAACATGTAAGAATGTCTTTAAATACTTTATTGATCTCTTCTAAACATTAACGCATGGACAGTCAAACCAGTAGTCTCCAAAGCATTCAATAAGTGAATATGAAGGTTTGAAAACTTTCCTCTCAACTTCCCCAACCACTCCTAATCGGTTAGAGGGATTAGTTGAATGTTTAGACACTAAAACTTCTTAAACATACTTTATCTGATATGATGAATTATAATATCAACAAATGTGAATCCAAACATTTCAAAATAGTGAATTGATATCCTTGAGCACAAGCACCAATAACATCAAATAATGGAGATAAAGCACATGCTAGGGCATGACACAAGTAGAATGTAGTCATTTCAATGAGCATTCATGATCAAATAAAATGTAATGCATTTGAAATTTGTGGTCGAATATGATGCCAGAGGCTCGAAAGACATTGCCCGTCAAAGATACCAATCAAAGATGAAGAAATCACATACCTTCTCTCGCACTCAGCTTGTACGAAGGAATATTTGATAGCCAAATCTTCCTTGTACCACACAAAGAACATGCCATTGGTTCAGTTTAGCATGTTATTATCGTATAAGATAAAGTATGTTTAAGAATTGTTGGTAAGGATAGGAATAGTGGAGATTCTAGAAATATCCCTCTAACCGATTAGGAGTGGTTGGGGAAGTTGAGAGGAAAGTTTTCAAACATTCATATTCACTTATTGAATGCTTTGGAGACTACTGGTTTGACTATCTATGCATTACTAGTGGGTGAGATTCATTAAAGGATACAAAGCCCTTCATTTTGGGTTATTGTGTGTGGATTCATCCACTTTAGCCAGGAAGATCAAGAAGATGGGGCAGGAGGACATTGTGGTAGAAGAAGTATTTAAAGATATTTACATGTCCCCTATCTGTGAAATTGAGACTATAGGTGATGAAGACCATGTTGAGGATGAGGGGGGTCTTAATTAGGGAGGGGCATCAAGAAGCAACTGAAAAGTTTTCAGGATTTTGGAACAACATTTTAGAATCCATGAATGGTATGGGTAAGGTGACTTCATTCTTGGCCATGACTTCAATGAAACATTTGATATGACTGATAAGAAGAAGGATCACTTGTTGATAGTGTTCCTTAAGAGAAGGGGGATTGTGAAAGACTTGTTATCATTGTATTGTGTATTTCTAATATGTTTGGATGCGGGACAGACCAGGAGAATGAAGGATCACTCATGTATTGCATGATAACCCATTTTTGAAGGTTCATTGGTTGAGGGGACAGTCAAGGTACAAATGTTGGTAGTGTTCATTGAGGGAAGAGGGATTGTAAAAGACTTGTTATCATTGTATTATGTATTTCCAATATGTTTGGATAGAATGAAGGATCACTCACTAATTGCATGATAGCCCAGTTTTGAAGGATCACTAGTTGAGGGGGACAATCAAGGTTCGGATGTTGATAGTGTTCCTTGAGAGAAGGGGGATTGTGAAAGACTTTTTATCATTGTATTGTGTATTTCCAATATGCTTGGATGCAGGGAAGACTAGGAGAATGAAAGATCACTCATTGATTCATGATAACCCGATTTTGAAGGGTCACTGGTTGAGGGGGACGGTCAAGGTTTGGATGTTGATAGTGTTCATTGAGGGGAAGGGGGATTTTAAAAGACTTTTTATCATTGTATTGTGTATTTCCAATATGTTTGGATGCAGGGCAGAATAGGAGAATGAAGGATCACTCACCGATTGCATGGTAACCCGGTTTTGAAGGGTCACTGGTTGAGGGGATAGTTAAGGTCTGGATGTTGATAGTGTTCCTTGAGGGAAGGGGGATTGTGAAAGACTTGTTATCATTGTATTGTGTATTTCCAATATGTTTGGATGTAGGGAAGATCAGGAGAATGAAGGATCACTCACTAATTGCATGATAACCCAGTTTTGAAGGGTCACTGGTTGAGGGGACAGTCAAGGTATAGATGTTGATAGTGTTCATTGAGGGAAGGGGGATTGTAAAAGACTTTTTATCATTGTATTGTGTATTTCCAATATGTTTGGATGCAGGGAAGAATAGGAGAATGATCGCTCACTGATTGCATGATAACCTAGTTTTGAAGGGTCACTGGTTGAGGGGATAGTCAAGGTCTAGATGTTGATAGTGTTCCTTGAGGGAAGAAGGGATTGTGAAAGACTTGTTATCATTTTATTATGTATTTCCAATATGTTTGGATGTAGGGTAGACCATGAGAATGAAGGATCACTCACTGATTGCATGATAACCTAGTTTTGAAGGGTCACTGGTTGAGGGGACAGTCAAGGTCTAGATGTTGATAGTGTTCCTTGAGGGAAGGGGGATTGTGAAAGAATTTTTATCATTGTATTGTGTATTTCCAATATGTTTGGATGTAGGGAAGACCGAGAGAATGAAGGATCACTCACTGATTACATGATAACCCAGTTTTGAAGGGTCACTGGTTGAAGGGGACAGTCAAGGTCTGGATGTTGACAGTGGTCTTGAGGGAAGGGGGATTGTGAAAGGATTTTTATCATTGTATTGTGTATTTACAATATGTTTGGATGGAGGGAAGACCAGGAGAATGAAGGATCACTCACTAATTGCATGATAAACCAATTTTGAAGGGTCACTGGTTGAGGGGACAGTCAAGGTCTAGATGACTGGGCTATTCAAGAACCCTATTTATTTGTATTAATTGCTATTCAAATTGGATGCAAGGATTTCTTGTGAATTATCAGCTGCTATGCATCCTGCAACTGCATCCGTAAATCTACAT